>JABYQR010000699.1:0-11530 GCA_022592445.1 Cytidiella melzeri | reverse complement strand
TTTTGCGTTTTCTGTTATGTCGGTAGGCGCGGTCGAGAGTGAAGAGTCGAAAGAAGAGTATAAGTTAAACATAGTGTACACAGAGGCGAGGAAACGAGATTCGGGAGTCATGGAAGGGGTATTATGGAGATCTCCTCGAGTGTTGCTCGAATCCTCGATTCTCAAAAATCCTTTTCGGGTAGGCGAAAACGAGCGGGACCGCGCGGTCGCGTCGGCACCGTGATAACCTTTTTCGTGTTTGGACAATGCAGCGTAATCGTTTGGTCCTCATTGTCGAAGTTGCGCACTACCGTGGACGCGATGACATCGAAGGGCCTTCCGAGAAGTATGTCATACGCAGTCTGGCGGATTACGTGGACCTGTAGGTAGAACGTCATGTCGCCTATAGTAAAGGGTACGTTGCGCGCCAGGCCGAGCGACTTGTCAACTTCGCCGTTCGCGCTCTGCATCTTAATGCGCACTGTAGGGTCATAAGTAAAACCCAAAGCGTGGCATACCGCTTCCGACGCGGCAACAATCTGGCAACCTGGATCCAATATGGCGTCGATCTCCTCGGTCCCTGCTACGACCACGCGGACTGTCCTGAGCGCGTGCGTCTCGCGAGCCGCCAAGAATGGTTCCGCGGTTTCACCTGGTGGGAGAGCCCGCAGGTACGCTTCATATGGATCGCCAAGTCGTAGGATGCGTTTCGATTCGGCCCCATCGACGTAAGAGACCTCTGCTTGCGGTAGCACCACCTCGCCTTCCGCCTCGAAGAAGTTAGCCACGTTCGGCGGACCCTGGACCGGCGCGCGCTTCGGCGTGATGAGGTTGCGCATCCGACTACGCATGTCTGGCGACAGAGCAAAAAGTTCTTCAGGCGACAGCGAGACTTGCTGTTCCTTCAGCGTACGGTTTAGAACACTTTCGACTATCAGGGGATTTTCGATTATGGTGGTGGTACGATACGCTGGTTCTTTCGCCTGGCCGCTCGGCTTCGCCGGGGCCGCTACGTTCCGTTGAAACGGTGGCAAGTAAGTCGCGTCCTTCGCAGCGGCGTGCGGGTGTTCGGGTTCTTTTGTTGGTTGCGGGACTGCCGGAGCCGGCGTCGGATTGACTTCCTTTTCGGTCGGCGCCTCCGCAGGCTTAGTCGCGGTCCTAGCCACTCGCGCCGGCGCTGGCAGGATTCCTGGTCTGCCCCGTCCTGGTCGCGGCGGAACGTATACGCCGTCGAACTTCTGCTTGGCGCTGCGCAGCGCGCGGATTTCGTTTTCTAGGGCCAGGATCCGATCGTCTTCCTCGCCTCCTAAAGCATACGCCGACGTCGCCTCATCCGCGCGGGCCGCGTCGTCCTCGACTATGTCAAACAGCATTGCCTGCTGGGGCTGCTGCGTCGGGTCGCCAAACACCTCGTCCAGTACTGCGTTATATGCGATGTCGTTTGGAGTCGTCCTCTGACCCGGATTTCGTCGATGCCACTCGTTAACGCGATGGCGCATACAGGAACCAGGCAGGCTCCTCGGGATAAAGCTGCCTCCCGGAAGGACTATCTTGTTTTCCCGGTTGCGCTGAATCATGCCGCCGGTGATATCGGTCTTCACCGTGTCGCAGTTGTTCACCGTATGGCCAGGCAGACCACAGTAATGACAGAGGTTCGAACCGCTAGTCGATGAAGGCTCTGGAGCCGGTGCATTCCCCGCCTGCGCGGCGCGGTTCTGTGCTGCTAGGGACAAGTCAGCTTGGCTCATCAGGTACTTGACCTTCTCCTGCAGCTCGTTGATGTCCTCTTGCTTCAACCTGGTCTGCCACTCGTTCGCCGGTAATTCACGAGGCACATATAGAGTTCGTTCGCTGGTGGGCGCTGCTGGCTTCGCCGCCGTCGCCGGAGTTGCGCTATACGTCGCGCTGGGTGCTACGGAGGTCCCGTGAAGAAAGAACTGCATCGCGTCGTTGATGTCTTTGACCTTGTAGCCGTCCGCTGGATGGATGTCGGGGAACTTGACTTGCAGCCGCGTCGCGATGTGCTTTATTTGCGGACCGATCGCCTCCTGGCACCAGCGGTTCTTGTCGATCTCTGAAATCTTCGCGTTCTTAACCAGCCAAGTCGACTGAGTACTGTAGTTGCGGTAGAATTCGGCCCAGTCGCCTAAGGTACGGAACCCTTTCTGCTTCCAACTGGCTACGTATTCTATAAGGCCCTGTCTTGTATAGAGCGCCGTAGCGTCCGCGCCTGGGTAACACTTGTAGACCTCCGCTTTCCAGTCTTCGTAGGTTTCCGTCGCCGCGTAGCTTTCGAGCTCCTCCCACTGGTCCTGTACCGTGATGTCTACGTAGTTCGCGGCGTACTTCTTCTTCGCCTGCGCGTCCTGCACATTCGCGCGCGTGAATAACGTTTCGAGTGTGTCGAAGTAACGCGCCAACGTCCGGGGCTCCGATTGATCGAACTTAGGCGCGTGCTTGTCGCCGATCAAGGGCATAGTTTGTGCTGCGGCCATCGTAACTACTAGTCTGGCGTTTGGTGGAAATTGTTGTATTTTAGTTCGAATCCGCCCTATTATCGCGGTAGTAGGAGATTGCGAGCGGGCTCGAGTAGTCGATATTGAGGATAAAGGGTGTGCTGAAGGAAGAGGCGCTTCCGTAGGAGAGTCGGGGCTAGGGAGAGTAACGTTTGGTGTAGAGAATTCGGGAGTCGGCGACCTAGAGCTTGGCACAGGAGTAGCTTGTCGCCTTCGATTTTCGCGGGCTGCCGCTCGTCCTCGCCGAATAATTGCCTCCGGGTCGTCCTGTGCTTCCGTTAATACCGGGCTTGATAAACTTCCGCCCCTTTGTCTCCTCGGAATTCTGGATCCTCTGGAATTCGTCTTGCCTTCTCTTCCGCGAAGCACGAGTGAAACTAGCGAAATCTATAGAGATCCCCTCGCGGTGGGCTCCAAAATGAGACACTGAGTCACGCTTCAAACCAAGAACAACCTTAAAGACAACACCACCAACCACGAAGTGGCAATAGAAGTGTAAAGGTGTGGAAGCGCGGAAGTGTTAAAGTAAATGCGAGGTGGCCTAAGAGTCCTAGTTTTACCTGTGCTAGAAGAGCGACAAGGTTTTTGTGATAAAGTTTTTATATGAAGTGAGCTAGACGGGCAACTACCACGCGTATCGCGGGTAAAAGGGCAAGTCGGCGCGGTGAAAGCGAAAGAGTTATAGCGCGGCTCCAAGAGAGCGCGCGTAAAAGGTCGCGGCTTGTAGGAAAACGGCGCGCGGAGGGACGCAGAAGGTAAACGTAGACGCAATTTGAATCTCAAACACAAAACGCGGTCGCTGGTGAAGATGAAGTGGTCGCTGTAAAACGCGGGCGCAGTGAAAGTGAACGCAGTAAGCTCGACGCAGTGAAGATGAAACGCAACGCAGTAACGCAGTAAAATAACGCAGTTAAAAAGCAGACGCAGTATAACGAAGCCGAAAGGAAGTGGAGAGAAAGATAAACTAATGGCGCGCGGGTCGCCGCGGAAGACTATGTGAGATCGCAGTTAAGTGGACTCGACAGACTGCGCGCGGGGGCGGTAGTGTAGAACGACACCTCCCGAACGGCGATGCGTATTACAGGCAAATGCGTGGCCAACGACGACGTTGGCTGAGCTGGTAAGATTGAACTGTACTAGTTCGCACTCGTGCTCCTCGCCTTCAAAGTCTGGAGATAGCCAGCAATCTGGGTGCGGCGCGCGCGGGCGATCGCAGTCGAGCGGGACGAAAGGTCCTGAGCGCAGGGGAACTGGATGATCGCTCTGAGTGTCGCAGTAAGAGCAGCTTTCAAGCGAGTCCGCGACGGAGGCGACGGACGACGCTGGCGAGGGCGATTTAGGAGTTGATCTCGCCGGGGAGACCGTAGGCGCTGCTGAGGGTTCTGGCGGCGGCGTGGGCGCAGGGATGATGGGGTAACGGCGTAGAACCTCGCGCGGGCGCGGGCGGTAAGGGCAGCGACCGTCGGGCAGGTGGGGAACAGTTGGACAGTAACGGCAGACTCGAGGCGGGTTGTCGTTGGTAGATGCCGCGGACATAAACGTGGGAAAGGTCGCAGTGAAACAACGCAGAAGAAGCTACAGCTATGGGCGCGAAGAGACTCCCTCGACGCGAACGCAAAGCGTAAAGTGAACTCTGTGGAAACTGGGGTGGGGATTGATTGATTTCCTACGCAGTACAAACAACACCTTTTTATATACTCTGAAGACCCTCTCCTAAACCTTTCCTTCTATGTCCTAAACCCAAACGCGAGAGCGAGGAAACGGGGTGGCAGAATACTTCCGTCTGCGGAGGCAAAATGCCCAACGAGTCGACGCTCGGCGGGACACAGCGTTGGTCGACGCGGAGTAGCGGCGCGCGCCCTTGCGCTGAAGAGGCGCCAACCGTCGCGAGCAGGTGATGAGGCGCCGTCCAGGATTTGCACAGCGTGGCGTGATAGGAGTCTTCCTGAAACGGGGTTCGCGCGTCAAGTTTCTTCTACCGTTGGTCCGAACCGCGTCCGAAACTCTTGGTGGCTGGCCGGCCCATGCTCCGATGCAAAAGGGGCGTGTCTGTGAGTCAGAGTTCGGTGCGATTCCTCGGCCTCGGATGTTTCCGGCGCGTTGCTGCTCCTTGTCAAGTCCTCGGATCCTCGGTGAACTCCTCGTGACCTCAGCGAACTCCTCATGCTCGTGACGCTGGGAAAGTGGAGAGACTTGCCGCGCAGGATGACGCGGGCCGCGCAAATGGCGGGCTGCTGCCGTTTCTCCGCGCCTAGCCGATTTCCGGGCGTATCAGCGCGAAGAGACTCCCTCAACGCGAGCGCAAAGCGTAAAGTGAACTCTGAGAACTGGGGTGGGGATTGATTGATTTCTACGCAGTACAGGCAACACCTTTTTATATACCCTAAGGACCCTCTCCTAAACCTTTCCTTCTATGTCCTAAACCCAAACGCGAGAGCAAGGAAACATGGTGGCAGAATACTTCCGTCTGCGGAGGCAAGATGTCCAGCGAGTCGACGCCTGGCAGGACACAGCGTTGGTCAACGCGGAGTAGCGGCGCGCGCCCTTGCGCTGAAGAGGCGCCAACCGTTGCGAGCAGGTGATGAGGCGCCGTCCAGGAGTTGCACAGCGTGGCGTGATAGGAGTCTTCCTGAAACGGAATTTGTGAGTCAAGTTTCTTCTACCGCTGGTCCAACCCGCGTCCGAAACACTTGGTGGCTGGCCGGCCCATGCTCCGATGCAAAAGGGGCGTGTCTGTGAGTCAGAGTTCGGTGCGATTCCTCGGCCTCGGATGTTTCTGGCGTGTTGCTGCTCTTTGTCAAGTCCTCGGATCCTCGGCGAACTCCTCGTAACCTCGGTGAACTCCTCGTTCCTGTGACGCCGGGAAAGTGGAGGGATTTGCCGCTCAGGATGACGCGGGCCGCGCAAATGACGGGCTGCTGCCGGGTCTCCGCTGTTAAGACCGACTATCGTCAAGGGACAAGTTGTCAGGTCAGAACCCCTTGGTGTAGCTACACTCAAGGTCTGATGATGGTATAGGCCGCGTGGTCGCTGTCAAGCACAGTGGCAGACAGATGATGGTTCGATAGAAGGAATATTGATACGAAGTGGATAGACTGAGGTTCTAGCCCCATGTCTAATGGCTATTTATACATGTTGACCTAACTATTTTTGGACCAGTCCGAGGTAGTGGTAGCAAATCGGAGAAACAGAAAGGAAGAACAATACACAGAGAACAGCCACTACTCTGGAAAGCCAATGAGAGGAAAGACCGTCAAGGTGCGGAAACAAGGAACAATAGAAAGGTGAAACATGAGGCAGGAATCAATAGGTGCGCGCCCTTGCGCTGAAGAGGCGCCAACCGTCGCGAGCAGGTGATGAGGCGCCGTCCAGGAGTTGCACAGCGTGGCATGATAGGAGTCTTCCTGAAACGGGGTTTGTGAGTCAAGTTTCTTCTACCGCTGGTCCGACCCGCGTCCGAAACACTTGGTGGCTGGCCGGCCCATGCTCTGATGCAAAAGGGGCGTGTCTGTGAGTCAGACTTCGGTGCAATTCCTCGGCCTCGGATGTTTCTGGCACGTTGCTGCTCCTTGTCAAGTCCTCGGATGCTCGGCGAACTCCTCATGACCTCGGTGAACTGCTCGTGCCCGTGACGCCGAAAAGTGGAGGGATTTGCCGCTCAGGATGACGTGGGCCGCGCAAATGGCGGGCTGCTGCCGGGTCTCCACGCCTAGCTGATTTCCGGGCGTATCAACGACTACGCAGATAGCATTGAAGTCATCAGACTCTGCTAACTGAGTAATCAAGTTGGAAGTCATGATATCCCATGGTTCGGCCGGAACCGGATTAGGGATGAGTGGTCCATAAGGCTGTTGCGGACAAGTCTTCATCCGCTGACATGTGTTGCAGCCTGTCACGTATTTCTTGACATCAGTGGTTAAACCTGGCCACCAGTAGTTTTTTGAGATCAGTTCATACGTTTTCCATCTGCCAGGATGTCCGAAAGAAGGTATATCGTGATGCCTCTGGATGATTTGGCATCTCATATCTAATTTCTGATCTTGGGGATGTAGACTTTTCCACAATATAGGAGTAATCTGTTCTCAATATTCCATTCCTTTAGTGATTTCTTGGACTCCCTAGGACCAGAGTTAAGTAACTGCTGATAGTCCTTGGTAACTTTGTCGTTTATGAGTGCTTCCTTGACCCGTCTTAGGATTTCATCATTGTTGATAGGCGAGTCATGAGAGTTTTTGATTGCAGAGATGGCAAAAAACTTGGGTTTAAAAGAATTTTGTCCTTGTTATTGGAATTCACCCCCTCTTCATGATCTGGCCTCCTGGACAGAGGATCTGCAGTAAGCATGGTCTTTCCAGGTTTGTGCCGGAGCACAAAATTGAATTGTGTGAGGTATAATGCCCATCGTGCTTGTCTCCAAGTCAGCTTCTGAGCATTCCTGAAATATGTCAGGTTTTGGTGATTTGACCATATTTCTACAGTAATTGGATGTCCCTCCAGGTGTCGACAATACTCTTCCAGGGCACGGATAACAGCCAACAACTCTTTATTGTATATCTCATAGTTATGTTCATGGACGTTGAGTGATTCAGAGTAGAAGGCTACTGGATGCCACAGCTGGTCAGCTGGGTTCAGCTGTGATAGTACTGCTCCTGTAACAAAGTCGCTAGTGTCTGTTTCCAGACAGAAAGGGTGTTCATCATCTGGTATCCTCAGGATGGGTGCTGATGTAAAAGCCTTTTTCAGACTTTGGAAGGCCTGTTCCTGAGCATCTTTCTAGATCTAGGATTGATCTATTGTTGTCAGAATAGTGAGAGGTTTTGCATGTTTAGCAAAGTCCTTGATGAAATGCTGATAGAAGTTGGCAAAGCCTAAGAAGGCTTGGACTTGCTTAGCCTTTTCAGGTTGCAGCCACTCAGTAACTGCGGTGAGTTTGGCTGGATCCATCTCGATGTGTCCATGAGAAATGATCATGTCTAGGTACTCAATGCAATCTTTTCCAAAAAAGCATTTTTCCGGTTTGGCAAATAGATTGTCCTCGTGTAGATGCTTGAGCACTTCCTGTGTGATGCAACAATTTTTCTTCTTGTCTTCTGAGATGAGGATATTGTTGAGATACACCATGACATGTCCTTCTAAGATCATATCACTCAGAATTTCATTCATCATGGCTTGGAACGTTGCAGGTGCGTTGCTGAAATTGAGATACATCACCTTGGCTTTAAAAACGCTGTGGTGTGTGATGAATGCCATCTTCCATCCGTCACCCTTTCGGATGCAAACTTTATTGTATCCCCACCTAAGATCAATCTTTGAGAAGACCTTAGCCTTGCTTAACAAATTGACTGAATAGTTGATGCGAGGTATGGGGTACCGGTTTTTCACCGTGATGTTGTTCAGTTTTTGGTAGTCTTTCACAAGACACAACAATCCATCTTTCTTCTTGACAAGGAACACAGGTGCTGCAATTGGACTCTTTAATTTGCGGATGTAACCTTTTTGGAGTTCCTCTTTGATCCATCTAGAGAATTCTTTTGCATTGGAGACAGCGGGTATAGTTTGGCTGGTTTGGGAAGGGAGGCACCTTCCTCAAATTTGATTGCGTGATCATACAGTTTGCGTAACGGCATACGTTCTGACTTTTTCTTTGAAAAGACGCTACCAGATTCCCATGGATATTTTGGTACTCATGGCTTCCAATTGACTGATTCTTGTTTATCAAAGCTGTCTTCAAAGCCCTCATCTTCCTTTCCAAAAAGTTGAGCGATTATTTCTGCTATTTCTTGGTCTGCTGGATTGTCTAAGTCAATCCAGTGGATGTGAGGGTTGTCCAGGTCGACACTTCCTATTCCGTCCAGGTTGCCTGACACCAAACGTCCCTTAGGTAACTCAAGCTCATCGATCTCTTCTTGAGTTACAGTGATGTTTTTACGAGCTCTTGGGGCACAGAGTTCAGGACATCTGGTCAATCTCCACTCACCATTTGCCCAATCTATCTCCGGATTGTGGCGGCGTAAGAAGGTCATCCCAATAATTATTTGTTTACTACCGAGATCAGTGACAAGGATGTGTTGTCTTGCTCTGTGCAAACCTATTTCTAGGTATGCACGTACTGAGTGAGTGATTTGACCATCTTTATTGGGAGTACCATTTATACGCCCAGAAAATTGCTAAGCGCAGAGACATGGCAGTATCCAGCCATTCGCGCGGCCTGCGTCTTCCCTAACGGCAAATCCCCCACTTTCCCAGCGTCACGGGCACGGAGTAACCACCAAGGTCACGAGATGTTTACCGAGGATCCAAGGGCTTCCCACGAGACAGAAACCTGCCAGAAACACCGGAGAGTGCGAACTTGCGCTAGCCTCTGACTCGCAGACACGTGTTCTTGGCATTGGTGTACAGATCAGCCAGCCACCAAGTGTTCTGGACACATTTTGGACAAACACCAGTAGAAATTTGACTTGCAGACCACATTTCATGGAGGCTCCTATCATGCCATGCTGTGCAAATCCTGGCTGGCGCAGCATCACCTGCTTGCAACTATTGGCGCTCTTTTGGTTGTGGAGGCGCACGTCGGCTCTCCGCCTTGACTAATGCTGTGTCCTTCTGTGCATTAATTTGCTGATTGCTTTGCCTCTGTTGGCAGAAGCACTTTGGTGCACTGGTTTCTCGCTCTCGCGTTTGGACTTAGAACAAAGAAGGAAAGGTTTATGAGAGGGACCTACACCGCCAGCTTGTCTGTGGGTGTCCGCTGCCTGATCCTATTTTAAGTTGTGCGGGGCGGAATGCCAACGTCCTCACGCGTCTAGCAAATGGCAGACGCTTGATTGGGGAGATGAATTCTTGCTGATACCACTGCCCTATGTTTGACAGAGTTGGTGCTCACCTGCCTATGGCTGTAATGACATATGTTTAGCAAGAGATTGAAATAGATGATGATGCTTTGCACTCAACTATGTTTACCAGGAGTGTCGCAACATCCAAAAACACCACAGCTGAGCAGCTGATGAGCATGAGCGGGGGCCATCTGTTGTTCTGCTAATACCCAAATGTGATGTTCAAGCAGAAAAAATGTTGCCAGTCAATGTCGTCGTGTGAGATTGGATGTAAAATAGCGAGCAATCAAATTTTCAGGTTCAGCAGACGTGACATATGGATTACTATCTACAGCGCGGAAACGAATGTGCAAAGGATGCATGCAGCTGCATCGGGAACTCAGGATGCATTATATGAGATGATAGGATATTGGTAGGTCATAGAGACAGAACAAAGGACAAATGGAGTATGGGATTGAGAAGTTTTGGAGTCGGACTGGCTGCATTCTTCGTTGGTCGAAACACTGATGATGCCGAGCATTGCGTCTTCAACCTCAGCCTGCGTGTTGGTCAAGGCAGCACTGCCAAGGTCACCGAGATGATTGGCTTTGTTGGTACCAAATTCCTCAAGGTCGTCATTGAGGATCTGCTTGAAGAAACTGAGTGTCACGGAGACAAAGCTCGACGCAACTAAAAGGGACACGGAGTGGAAAACGACGAGGAGGTGGTGGCAGGCGTAGAGCACAATGCTTTCACCAGCTATCAGACTTTGTTCAAGTTGCTAGCCCAGTAAAGACCAAGTTAGTATTTGTACTACCAGCTATATAGTACAAGAGGGGGTGGCCTACCTAGCCCAGTAAAGACCAAGAGGTCGAGATGGGGGGCTAGGAGCGTACATGTAGCAGTATATATAGACTTCAGGGACCTGCGCACAGACCATGTTGAGGGCAGGCTTTGCAAGAAGCCGTGTGAACGAAGAACAAAAGAACTACCTAAAGGAGAACAATAGCTATTGTCTAGACTTTGCCAAGAACTCTACTCGTGAGAGAATCTATCTTAAAGGAGACTAACTATTGTATTCCATTCCCACACCTGTGAGAACATCCTTCCACAAAGAGAACAATAGGGAAAGAACAAAAGGAGTCCATGTGAACGGTATCTATGACGTCAAACCCTAGCTATGGGCTGAGCCATGTGCTTGTAGCCATGTGGTCTTACTTAAGCTAAGTCACATGCCAGTGTGAAGTAGTAGCAAGTAATGTAACCGTGTGGAGCATCTAAGCCACGTGATACGGGCGCTTAATAGACGTGCAAAGGAGTTTGTGCAGAGAAGATTGCAACTGAGCTGCAGCCCGGAGTTTTACAGATGAAAACAAGAGGTAAATTGCGAAAATTAAGGGCTAGTCAGGCCATCCATGACACTGAGGAGGTTACTTGAGCAGACGTCTGGGGTCAATACAAAGAATGAAACGCGGACTCACATAGGAATAGCTTGTTTTGGTTGACCATTGAAGTGTTGGTGGATGTCCTGTAGCTGTTTGTCAACTGTCTTCCAATAATTTGCCTTAGCGGGTAGCTCCAGCAGCATGCAACGCTAGACACAATGAAAAGTAAACACTGCAAGGAAACTACTATTTGAAGATGAAGAGCACTTACAAGGAATGCAAAATGAGCGAGCATCTGCACCGTAATATTGACACTGTTGAGATTCATGCTGGCAGTCCTCTTGTGCTTGGTAGCATTGGAAACGAGAGTAAAGATATTGGAGACATTCAGACAATCACCGTCAGGGTTTTGTTGGTTCACGGTGCCCATCAACTCTGCAATCTGTGTGATATCGAGCTTGGTCAACAAATCATTGCAGAGATCAAAGCAATGACAAGATGCTTACCACTAGCTTGATATTTCTGCGCCTGTCATTGAAGCATTCATAAACGCGGGAACAGACAACGTGGTAATGGGTGGGGTTCTCTTTGATCTCTGGCGTAAGACCCCATTTTGGATGGCGTTCGAGGATGCTCTATGAAGCGTTAGTGAGTCACGGTTGATGTCTGAGGTCACGGCAATGTACCAATACAAGGCGAGCACCATCCTCAAGATACCCAGTTGCTTGCGGAGAGACCAAGGCATAGTATGAATAAAGTTCGATTTTACCCTGTATTGGATATTATCATATGGGACATTTGAGTGGCCCTGAGTTACAGAGAACATACCTTGAGTACC
>JABYQR010000698.1:0-11539 GCA_022592445.1 Cytidiella melzeri | reverse complement strand
ACATTGACGACTGGGCTAGACTGCTCAGTTCGGCTGAGTTCGCATACAACAATGCAGCGCACGAGGGAACTAAGCACTCGCCTTTCTACCTCGAATACGGCAGACACCCTAGAGCTGGTCCAACGCTCACTAAAGATCTGAAAAGGTCTGACATGAATGACATCATGTGGAACCGCTTGCAAGCTCAAGAGCATGCTAAGGCGGCGTTACAACTTGCGGCTGAACGCATGAAATGGTACTATGACAAGCACGTTCAGAAGGTCCCCTTCAACGAAGGCGATCAGGTCATGCTAGATCTGAGAGACTACCAAAAATCTGGACATAAGCTGTCAGCCAAGTACTATGGCCCATTCAAGATTGCTGAAAAGCTTTCGCCGGTCACATTCAGACTGGAATGGCCTGAACGTTCACCAAGGATACACCCTGTATTCCATGCAAGCAAGTTGGTACCATACAACGAACCTGAATTCGAAGGCCAAAAGCTGGAGATGCCTCCGCCAGATATCATCGACGGAGAAGAAGAATATGAAGTCGAGAAGATTCTCAAGTCAAGACGTACAGGTCGTGCCAAAAAGCTTCAGTATTACATACGCTGGAAAGGCTACGGACCGAACGACGACACGTGGGAACCTGTAGAAAACATCACGCACGCTCAAGAAGCAATCAAGAAATTCTACGACGATCATCCCCGAGCTATACGCTCAGCTACGATTTACTGTGTATAAAGTTACGAACAACACACCAAGGATCATCCACGATCCAATGACGCAACCGAGGAGGGTACGGACTAGACTGCCATCAGCCAATGAGGTGTGAACCCCGTCAGGGGCGTCGGTAGAAGCCGCTAGAGTCACTCGGAATTGCTTAGGCACCCTCTTGACAATGGTGAAAAAGTGGACTCAATGACCAAGGTGTTCGTTCAAAACTCTTTGCACGGAGTTCAAAGCAAGAAGGGGGGGTAATGTCACAGATTTTCAATGTTTCTACAAGACTTGCCTTACCAGGCAACGGTATTATTGGGAATATTTAAGCGCTTGTCAAGCGCTTATCCAGCGCTTATCTGGCGTCTATTTAGGCGCTTATCTGGCGCTTATCTGGCGCTTATCAGGCGCTTATTCCGGCGCTTATTCTCAGTGCCTATCAATTGATGCGCTGATGCGCCTCCTGTCTCTGATGCGCTGATGCGCTCCTTTCCTTATCTGTGTATCACATGATAGAACTCTCTGGAACCTTGTGGAACTTGCTGGAACTATGATGTCATAGCATAGAACATTCCATTAGATGATGTCATAGTTCTTAGAACCTTCTGGAAAAGTCTAGCCTTGTCTTAGAACAAGCTAGAACAAGTCTAGCCTTGGAGCTGGGTCATGGGGTCAGGTCATGGGGACAATTGCTATTGGTTGATTATTGAAGTGGCACCACTAGGGCATAGGGCATGCTTAGTAAGGTAGATTACTTCGCTTACTCATGTAGGTATTAGGGGTCTTAGGGTAGTACCTGGGGTCCTCCCCTTCATGTATATATAGAGGCACTCCTGAGGGCATATCCCCTCAGTCTTATCCACTCTGTTGAACCAGGACTACTCAGTACCTCACAGTACTTCGCTCACCACACCTCTTACTCTCTATCTTCATCAACTCCCCCCAGTTTATCAACTTACTTGGTGAGTAGTAACCTTAACTGTTACACGTAGCCCAAACTGCTGCATCCTCGGTCATGAATGACAAGGCCGACGAGATCCAAAGATGGTCTAACCGGGTCTGACCACCTTGGGCATTGTACGGCGACAGCTTCTCATTAAACTGTGCGTACATTGAGAAGGCAGCTAGAAAGCGACGCACGTCACTACTTGCATTGCCCTTGAAACTAGCGGGTTTCTCTACAACCCTTTCCCTTGACCTGTTGTTGACCGGTTGCTGGTTTTGAACCAGCGCTGTGATGGCTTGTGTCAGCTGTTGCTGACCGAGGAGTAGCGCATGCAAAAGTTGTTCTGCTGTGGGGGGTGGAGACGGTTCTTGTGTGGGGGCCGGGGTTGCTACCCTCGAAGCATGCTGGGAGACATTGGTAGAGTCCATCGGGTATTGTTCCTGCGTGAAGGTTCGATTGAAGTCTTCTTCAGGTTCAGGCAGGGGTGGGAGTGACTCAAGAATGCGATCTTCCTGCCAGTGATGAATGGGTCGATACTGATTTGCGTAACGACCAGGATATTCTACTCTGTTGTAGCGGTTGGGACACGGTTGTACCTCACAAGTTTGGTGTCCTTCTTCTGAGTCGTAGCACTCGTCTCTGACGGTCTGGTTGTTGAAGGCGTGCGGATAGTTTTCGCAAGGAAGATGGTCTCTGGACCAAATGCTACTATTGGGACTTTGGGAAGCCACACTGTATTCTACTCAGAACGAGATGAAGTACTCGTCTGCCCAGACTTTGTCTAACGCTTTGAAAACCTGCTCGTAGTTCCTCCTTAGACCCGTGAAGCTGACTTTCCCAATTGCCTTCAATCCCCAATCCAGCAGCTGCCACTCACGGTGAGTGATGACAAAGGCTCGGGTTGGTAGCTCTTCCAGAAGCTTTTCTAACTTCTGTTTCACCTGTTCGAAATGAAGCTTCGTGTCTTTGTGAAGCTGGTGGTATTTGTCGATGGTGGGGAGAATCGACAAGCGTTGGAGTGTGGCGGTGAGCTTTGGGGTGAAGATGCCTCGAAGATCTTCTGGAGTGTGTTTACGGAAGTCGATGAGAATCGGCTTTGCTGCTATGAGGGCCGCGCTAGGGTTGGTAGTGGGCCGGGCTGTGAAGCGTTCTGCTAATGATGGCTTCTTAGGAAGATCTGCTAGAGCCTGTGCTCGTTCGCGTGCGGTGCGGGCGGCGAACTCTTTGGATTCTGCGCGGAGTTTCTCAAACTCCTCTACTGTGGGGAACCTGTGCGTGAGGGCCGAACCCTTGGGTTTACGACGACCGACGTAGGAGGCAATAGCCTTGAGTTCCTTCTCCGTGTATTTGTGACTCTGGCCACGTGCGTGCTCTGCGTCGAGTTGATCAAACACAGCCTGAGGTAAGGCGCGATGGATCTGGACTTCTCGACGTGCTTGGTTCAGATCCTTGTGCAAAGGATCTGGACGAGCGGTGAAACGGGAGTGGGATTCTTTCGGCACTAAGAATCAACCACGGAAAGTGAACGAGTTAGCGATCAAGCACGTCAAGACGGACGGCGATGGCTTACTCTCAAACGTAGGGGGGAATAAACTTTTTAAAACTGGGGGGACAGGAAGGCTTGATCCGAGCTAAGGGCAGTCGTGCCGGTAGCTGTGTGGTATCTTGACCTAATGTCGCGGAGCGACTGCTGCTATGCTGATAACCCTAGAAAGGGAGTGAAATAGAGAGGAAGGGGGTGGATCTCCAACGACGACAACGAGGTCAAAGTCGATGATGAGCAGGCAAGCAGGCACTGAGGCCGGATACTGGCAGTGCAAATGACGAAGTTAATAGCATGCTTATACTAGGTTACATTGAGTAACTCACCTGGCAGTGCAAATGACGAAGAGGTCAAGATGCAGAACCAGGGAGGGTAAGGGGTACTATATATACTGTGTCTGGGTGGTCTGTGCACCAGTTCCCACACTAGGGACTGGAGTAACTGTGGGACTGGAGTAACAATAGAACAATAAGGAACCCGGGTAACTGTCAAGGACCGGGGTAACTGTCAAGGACCTGAGTAACTGTCAAGGACCTGAGTAACTGTCAAGGACCTGAGTAACTGTCAAGGACCAGGGTACGTAGAACAATAGAACTAGAACAATACAACAATAGAACAATAAGACCTGGGGGAATCCCTGGGGAATCCCCATCAATGGAAGAGGAACAATAGAACAATAGCCTAGGTTGATCTGGAACCGCTCCAGACTGAGTCTAGGGTTTGGGTCTGGACTATTGATAAATAAGGCAGGATGTCACGTGACCCAGGTTAGGGTTAGGTCCGGTAACACTCCTAGCCGGAAAATAAGCGCTCTAGATAGGCGCCTAAGGCTGTAAACATGTGAAAATATTGGAAAAATCCGGTCTCTGTTGGACTATCCATGTCACTGAAGTCTATAGATACTGCTACATGTACGCTCCTAGCCCCCCATCTCAACCTCTTGGTCTTTACTGGGCTAGGTAAGCAACACCCCTCTTGTACTACATAGTAGGTAGTATCAATATTAACTTGGTCTTTACTGGGCTAGCTACCTGAATAAGGTTTATAGTTGGTGAGAGCATTGTGCTATACACCTGCCACCACCTCATTGTCAACTTCCACATTGTGTCCCTAGTTGCTGTGTTGAGCTCTGTCTCTGTGACATTAGGTGGAGATTGTTGTGTAACCCCTGGGTTTTATCTCCTCCTCCCCCCCCCACCGTTTACAAAAGTTCATTCCTGTTTGACAAGTACGTCTCCGGTCGCTTCATACCGTTTAGCTACCACTTACGTCGTCCGTTTCTACCCCCTGCGTTGTCCAGTGCCTAAGGACACGTGCACCTGTTTGTGTAAGGACCTCACTACCAACGAGCCTCAGCTGAAGAGGGTGCCTCCCGCCTTCCTTCTTTGACGCTCTTGCTGCCAAGCAAAAAAGCAGTCAACCTCATTGCTGGTCTGACAAAGATCTGGTTGCCGTCGCCAACTACATCTCCAAGAAACCGCCAGTGAAAGGCATCACTCTCACCGTCCCCTCGTACAAGGAAATTTGACAACTTTGCGCTTCTGCCAGAGCATACGGAGAACGCGTCGCCAAAGAATGTGCTTGCACCTTAGCAGAGCAATGTATCCACAAGCCCACACTCTCTGAGTGGTTTTCCAAGCTCCCTGCACCCACTCCCGCTGTACCAAAACCGGTGCTCCTTGACTTCAAAAAGTTGTCACCAGTCGACCTCGTAGGCATCTTCAAGCCTAAGCTCACCGCTGTCCGCACACAACTACAAGCTCTCACAGAGCTTCAAGAACTTCTGCATTGCACAGACCCCGACCACCGCCGCGCTTTGCTTCACCTCGTCAATAAAGTCAACCACTTCCTTAATCGACTTGACGAACTTGCGCCAGTCACAGCAGACCGCGAGTGGCAACTCTTAGACTGGGATTGCAAGGCAATTGGGAAGATCTTGTTTAAGCAGCTTTGCAAGAACTATAGCAAAGTTCTTGCCCAGCTCAACGTAGTTAACAGAGATAGCTACTCTGACTGGATTAGATAGTCCAAAAGTTTTTCCCGCCACGTCTTCAGAAAGCTTGATTTGCAATAATTGTATCCATTTCTTTGATCCTATCTCGGTCACAGACAACCACTTCTGAGCCAACAAAGGATCCTTCTACAAGTGTGAAAATCAACCGTGCCCTAATTGATTAAATCAGTTAGACCCAACTTAAGCTATCAAACACAAGTATTACACCAAAACCTACCAACTGCCCTCCGTAGAAAATCGTCGACTCATCACAAAAGAAGACATGGACCCTACTCAGCACACCGCCCCCAAGGCCACTCCTGCTCCTAACCCCACACCCAACCTGAGTGGTCAGGATATCCTAAATATGTTTGGAATCCTGACGTAGAAAATGGCTGAACTGACCGACCAAGTGGCCGCCCTAAATACAGCACAATCAACGGCAGCCGCTGTGTCCACTCAAACCTCCCGGGAACAGAGTATCATGGAAAAGCCGGTGTCCTTCAAGGGAAAAACATTGTCAGAAGCCAGGCTCTTCTGCCACGCGTTCATAGTCTGGGTGCAAAATCAAGGCAAAGCGTTTTTCCAGCAGGACACCCAAGGCAAAGTCTGGCTGGACAACAACGGCGCGAGGATCTTCGATCCTCACAAACTCATCACCAGTGCCCTGTCCTTCATGCAGAACAATGCTGCGGACTGGGCTCACCCTCACATCAAGGAGCTGGCCAGCAGCAAACCAGCATTTGGCAACAGCTGGAACACCTTCATTGAGGCGTTCAAAGCAAAAAAAGCCTACTGACGCCGTCATAGAGGCTAAGACAAAGGTTGCCGGCATGAGGCAGGGTAACAAGATGTTTGCCGCCCACATCTCAGAGTTCGAGACCTGGGCCTCTCGCACTGGCTGGAGCCAGCAGGACCTTTTTGACCGTCTCAAGCCGAGCTTGAGTACGGAATACCTTCAGCGCATCTCTTACTTCCAGACCCGCGCTACAACTTACGATGCACTGAAGGACCAGTGCAAGGCAGTAGACGCTCAGCTGGCAGTTCAATGCAATAGCATGGGGAAAGTCATGGTGGACAGTTCCTCGGGACATGGCAAATCCCACCAGCAAGCGTTCCGTGATCCCAATGCAATGGAGATTGACGCCTCTTGTTTCTCCGCCTCGTTCGACGTGCTCTTTGCGGGACTATGCAAACAGGAGATCTTCCAGAAATGGAAGAAGGAAATGAGCAAGCGCTGCTCAGTTTGTGGTTCTGAGAGCCTGTTGCGGAGAGACTGCTGTTATGCTGATAAACTCTAAACAAGGGTGGGATAGATGATGGTGCAAGAGGAAAGGGATCTCCAACAACGACAACAAGGTCAGAGTCGATGATAAGCAGGCAAGCATGCACAGAGGCCGGATACTGGCAGTGCAAATGACAAAGGTAATATCAGACTTATACTAGGTTACATTGAGTAACTCACCTGGCAGTGCAAATGACGAAGAGGTCAAGATGCAGAACCAGGAAGGGTAAGGGGTACTATATATACTGTGTCTGGGTGGTCTGTGCACCAGTTCCCACACTAGGGACTGGAGTAACTGTGGGACTGAGGTCACAATAGAACAATAACGGACCAGGGTCAATATCAGAGACCAGGGTAACTATCAGGGACCAGGGTACATAGAACAATAGGACTAGAACAATAGACAATAGAACAATAGAATCAGGAACAATAGAACAATAGAAACTGGGGGAATCCCTGGGGAATCCCTAACAATAGACAAAAGACAATAGACGGAAGACAATAGGACACTAAGAACTGGGGGAATCCCTGGGGAATTCCTAACAATGGAAGTTGAACAATAGAACAATAGCCTAGGTTAATCTCGAACCGCTCCAGATTGAGTCTAGGGTTTGGGTCTGGACTATTGATAAATAAGGCAGGATGTCACGTGAACCGGGTTGAGGTTAGGTCCAGTAACACTCCTAGCCAGAAAATAAGCGCTCTAGATAGGCGCCTAAGGCTGTAAACTTGTGACATTGTTGGAAAAATATGGTCTCTGTTGGACTATCCATGTCAGAGCCACAAGAAAAGGGACTCTAAGCACCCAGAGGACCCGGTTTGCAACCACTGCGGTGGTACCAGTCACTGGGGGTCCGTTTGCCTGAAAAGGCTCCAAGGCATCCCTAAGGGACAAAAAGTTGCGGCCACCTCGTTGACCTTGTTGACTGCTGCCACGGCAAGGCAAGACACGTCCGACGACAATGATGCTAAAATTGCTGCCCTCAAGGACATGCCGGAGCTTCAGAAGAAGCAAATGGACAAAATGGCTGCCAAAATCAACGCGGTTTTTTGAAAAGGACTCGTGACACAGCTGCAGCTGCGAGTCCCTCTGATACCCCATCCTCATTCCTCTCGTCTTCTGCCTGGTGTACCATACCAACTCCGTGCCCGTGGTCTGTTATCTCTGCATGTACTATATTGTTGCTAGATCAGTTATTGTCTCATTTCCGAGTGCATGTACTAGTAAAAGGTCTCAATAGAAGCATCTGTGTTCCTGCTATAATTGACTCAGGAGCCACGGCTTTGTTCATCATTTACAATTCCTGAAGATTGAAGAAGAATTGTTCCAGTGTGCTCCAGCACGTTGATGTCTTTTCAGATGTGACCTTTTTTGTCCCCCAAAGTGTGGGAATTTGATGGCAGAATACAGACAGTAAGAGCCTCAATAACAAAACAATGAATACAGCTGATGGCATCACACTGGCCTTGTTATCAGCCCTTAATTACTTTGTATCAGATCACTTTTGCAATCAAAATGCAGTTTTTGATTTGAACAGACTGCATATGGGAGCAAATCTGTACATATAATATACCATTGGATAGCCCTATCTTGTGGCAACATCCTGGTACAATCATCCTGTCAATTGAAGTGAAATTGAGCAAGTTATGGACAGTCTACTGCAAAAGGTCACTCAGACTCAGATTCAAACTGCACTCTTGCTATGGTGTCAAATTCTGGTCAGGTACATGTGCAGCAATCTACAGACACTGCTTGCTCTCTGAACAAAAATACAATTAGCAGACATGCCACACATAGTATTGGCTCTGAGCAAGAGTTACCAGTACTTTGGAAGCTAACTACAAAGTCTCAATCCCTACTTTCTTGGACAATGTAAATTTGTGGCTGCATTAGTAGTGAGTACTGTATCTGATTGTTTCACAAAGATTCACAACTGTTAGTTGCTCTTGCTCTCTAAGCAGGAATTACAATCAGAACACAGCCTGTGGCAGTTCCAATAGGGGTGAGGCAGTTCAGACATCAACAGTACATGGTTGCATCAGCAGCAAGCACTGCACTGGATTGTTGCACAAAGTTTCACAAGCATTAGTTGTTCTCTAAGGAGGAGGTAAAATCAGAACATAGCCTGTGGCAGCTCTGATGGGGGTGAGGCAATGCAGACCCCAGCTAGACATGGTTTCATCAGCAGCCAGCACTGCATTCAATTGGTCCACAAAATTTCACAATCATTAGTTTCTCTCTAAGGAGGAGTTACAATCAGAGCACAGCCTGTGGAAGTTCTAGTGGGGCTGAGGCAGTTCAGACATCAACAGGACATAGTTGCATTAGCAGCAAGCACTGCATTTGATTGTTACACAAAGTTTCACAACCACTAGTTGCTCTATAAGCAGGAGTTACAATCAGAACACAGCCTGGGGCAGTTTCAATGGAGATGAGGCAGTTCATACATCAGGCAGTTCTAGTGGGGCTGAGGCAGTTCAGACATCAACAGGATGTGGTTGCATCACCATAGAGCACTGCCTTTGATTCTTCCTTACAGTTTCACAACCACCAGCTGTTCTATAAGCAGTAGTTTTAATCAGAACAAAGTCTATGGCAGTTTCAATGGAGATGAGGCAGTTCATACATCAACAGGACACATGTAACTTGCTGTGGGAGGTGATCTAATGAGACACCCTCCAGCCCTTTATTTCTTACACAAGCAATTTTCTGTCATCAGCAGTGAACACTGCACTAGATTTATGATAAGATATATGAAGCCCCTTGCCACCATTGGTGACTACCCTCATCAATGTATGGCTCGTTTTCCCGCAACCAGACTTATCATTTGTAGTACAGTCACTTTATCCCAGATCAAGTTGCCTATCAACGGTGTCACCAATAGAAAATGCCTGTAATACAGTTGATATTCATGACCAGATGGCTTGGCAAGGTCCTTACCAGGAACAGAGTTGTTTACTCAGGTTCCTTTTGGTAACAAAGTCACAGGTGCAATTAACTATTTCATGCTATATGATTTATTCAATTTGCTATCAATAACATAATCACTTGCAACCCTGCTCCTGCAGTTTACCTGATTGTATTTAGAAAATATAACATAGTTCAACACCATCAAGAAGAAGACGCACGTCAAACAATCTTTATCTCCATGCTTTACTCCACCAACTTGAACATGTTTTAATTCCATGTTTACACCCATGGTTGCACTTCAAACAATACAGCACGGTTCTTCTTCTTTCATGAATAATTGTGTGCTCCAGTGGAAACATATCACCAACTTACTATACATTACTCATTGAAGAAGCCATTCTTAACATTATTACTTGTTCATGCTGCTACCAGCACTCAGTTTACTTACAAATCTGGCTCAAAAAGGAATATTTCATTCAATGTTCAGGAATTGTACTTGCCGCTTGCCGGCCTTGCTAACGCTAGTCACCACTTCATCAAAAAGCATCAGATTATCCAACACCCTCTTGAAAGGATCATCTTGCTACACAACATTGACGGAACAAAGAATAAAGCTGGCAGATTAACACATTTCGTTCGCCTTACACTTACAGTTGGAGACCACACAGAAAAGACAGAGTTTCTTGTCACGGACTTAGGTCCAGAAGACATCATTCTTGGGCTACCATGGCTCAAGCGCGTAAACCCCGCCGTCAACTGGGAAAAAGGAGAAATGACAACTCCGAGCGGCTCAGAAGAATCTCCAGACCAACATTTCCAGAAGGTTGACAGTAATCGCAAAGAACGTAGACAATGGGTCAAATCTGGGATTATCCAAGACACCACTGACAAAGTCTGGTGTATGGCCGGCTTCACCTACTCTACTAAACTTGCTGCCAAAGCAAACGAAGCTAAAGCTCAGCGCTCCTTCGAAGACATTGTTCCATCAGAGTACCACAGACATGCTAAAGTCTTCTCTGAGGAAGAGTCTAATCGGCTACCCCAGCATCAGCCCTGGGACCATTTGATTGATCTCAAACCAGACGCTCCTGAGACCATCAAATCAAAAGTTTATCCTATGCCCCTGAATGAACAAGCCGAGCTTGACAAGTTCATTCAGGAGAACCTATCAAAGGGTTACATCACGCCTTCTAAGTCTCCAATGGCTTCTCCAGTCTTCTTCATCAAAAAGAAGGACAACAAACTCCGACTTATTCAGGACTACTGTAAACTCAACAACATCACTGTGACAAACCGCTACCCTCTACCGCTTGCCACCGACATCATCAACAAGCTTAAGGGTGCAAAGATCTTCACAAAGTTTGATGTTTGTTGGGGATATCACAACATCCGAATCAAAGAAGGAGACAAGTACCAAGCGGTGTTCGTTACCAACTGAGGACTCTTCAAACCTAACGTCATGTTCTTTGGTCTCACAAACTCACCCGCTACCTTCCAAGCTCTAATGGACAACATCTTTGCTGACCTTGTCGCCAAGGACAAGGTGGCTGTCTATCTAGATGACATCTTAATCTGGAGCAACAACCTGACGGAGCACCACAAGGTTGTCCATGAAGTCCTTGAGTGACTTCAGCAGCATGATCTGTATCTTTGGCCGGAGAAGTGCAAGTTTGAGAAATCTGAGATCAAGTACCTCGGGTTGATCATTTGCGCTGGCGAAGTAGCTATGCACCCTGTGAAAGTCCAAGCAGTTTCTATGTGGCCTACACCCAAGAACCTCAAAGAAGTTAGGGGATTCATCGGGTTTGCCAACTTTTACCGACACTTCATTCAGGATTTCTCATAGCACGCACGGCCTCTACACGACCTGACTAAAAAGGACATACCGTTTGACTGGGGTCCAGCACAACAGACTGCCTTCACGTTGCTAAAGAAAGCCCTCACCACTAAGCCTATCTTGGCAGTCTGGGACCCTGAACTCCCTACACGTCTAGAAGTCGATGCCTTAGGCTATGCAACTGGTGGAATCATCTCCCAGAAATTGAAGGAAGATGGATTCTACCACCCTATCACCTATCGGTCCACATCCATGACTGAAGCCAAGCGTAACTACAAAATCTTTGATTGGGAGATGTTAGCCATCACCGAGGCTCTCAAAGA
>JABYQR010000697.1:0-11602 GCA_022592445.1 Cytidiella melzeri | reverse complement strand
TGACGTCCAAGAGATCCTGGAAGATGTCGTTCATGAAGCGTTGGAAAGCGGCCGGTGCGTTGGAAAGTCCGAACGGCATTACTAGCCATTCGAAAGAGCCGTATCGGGTTCGGAAAGTGGTTTTCCACTCATCGCCTTCGGCGATGCGGACTAGGTGGTAGGCGTGACGGAGATCGATTTTGGTGTATAGCCGGGCCTTGCCCGGACTGTTAAGAAGATCGGAAATGAGTGGCAAAGGGTAGCGATCCTTCTTGGTAATTTTGTTGAGTGCCCGATAGTCGACGCAGAGTCGGAGAGTACCGTCCTTCTTCTTGACGAAGAGAATCGGAGCACCATGCGGAGAAGTCGATTGGCGAATAAAACCCGAGTTGACGTTTTCGTCCAAGAATTCTCGGAGGGCTTTCTGCTCGACCGCGGAGAGCGAGTACATCGGACTCGGCGGGAGCGGCTTATCGCTGTCTAGTTCGATCCTAAGGTCGTAGGGACGATGGGGGGCTAAGATGTCGGCCTTTGCGTTGGAAAACACATCGGCAAATTCATGATAATCGGATGGGAGGGCTGAGAGGTCGGGGTTGTGATCGGATGTGGGTATTTGCGCTGCGCGCAACGAAAGTCGCATCTGGACAGAGCCTGGCAGTTTGCATGCACGCATATAAGCGGCAGCTCCTATAAAGGATACTGGTGGGACAGCTGAAGCATGAGGTGCGGGAGTGTCTGAGTCGGGCTCATCGGAGCTATCGGCGTCGGAGGGACTCCTAGTCGGAGATTCTTCAGAGTTCTGGAAGGTAATACGGCCCTTAGCCCAGTCAACCAACGGGTTGTAGCGGGAGAGCCAGTCGTATCCTAGAACGATAGAAGCAGATTTGTCAAGATTTGTGATGTAGAACGGAATCGTACAGGTTTTTCCGGACGGAAAGAGGATCGGGAGTGTTATCATGAATTGAATCAAAGACCGTGAAAGTCCATCGAACAATCGGAGCGGAATCGGCGGAATGGATCGGATCGGTAAAGCAAACTTCTGCGCGGTGGAAATGTCCATAAAACAATGTGAAGAACCGCTGTCTACTAGAGCATGAAGAGGCATAAGTGGGAAATCGGGACAGGATACAGAAATATATAAAGCATCGGAGGAAAGACTGGACGCGTTGAGAAATACCTCCATAGGTGCACGAGCGGGATCAGCGCAGCCCTCGACTTGTGCGGAGGACTGAGGGCTGCTCAGACTTTTCCCGACCCAGAGTCGGCGGTAGCGGTCGACGATGCGAGTTGGGCCGCTCGGGCCTTTCCTGCACGGCGACACTCGCTTGCGCGATGTCCGGGTAGGCCGCAGAACAAACAGAGGTTGTTTGCGATGCGGCGAGCTCGTTCGTTAACCGAGAGCTTACCGTCGCTGCCTAGGAGGTTAGCGATCGGGTTCGGCTTCGGCGTTGCGGTGGAGATTGAGGTGGATACGGTAGTGGTAGCGGGGGGACGAGGGTTCCGATTATGCTGCCTAGAACCCGAAGCAACGGGGGCAGCAGTAGTAGTAGTGGTAGTAGTCGAGGTAGAGGTCGACTTAGCGGGTTTCGGTTCCCGATCGGTCTTTTTCCTTTCACCCTGACGTTCCCAGTATCGTTGATCCCATTTCAGAGCCATCTGCTGAAGGCTCGAGAGGGAGTTCGGCTTGCCGTTTGTCGTGATGTTATCTTGCAGACGTTCAGGGAGACCGTCGTAGTATCGGAATCGGAGGGCGCGGTCGTCCCAGCCCGTTCGGACAGCGTAGCGAGTGAACCGAAGGTTATACCAGAATAGTTTTTTGTCGGACGGCATCTGGAGGTTGGAGAGCTTTCGCTCGGCTTCGCCGACATCGTCCGCAGGTCCGAAGTGAGTGCGGATCTCGGCGACGAAGGCAGTCCAGTTCTTGAGCCAGTCATACTCCGAGAACTTAGTCCTTAACGTCTCGGCTATCTCGTTTGCCGAGTCCTCGGAGTCGGCGTACGGGGAGTGGGCGCGAGAAATTGATTGGTTAAAATGGGTGTCCTCCCATTGCTGGTACTGGAGGAACTTCAATTCAAACCACTCGAGAGCGGCGTCGGTCAAATAGGAGAAGGCGAACATGACCTTCTTCTGACCAGTGTTGAACTTGGAGGGGCTCGAGCGGAAGTAGACTTCGCACTGAGTGAGGAAGTTTCGGAGTTTGGCAGGATCGGAGCCGTCGAAGGAATCGGGGACGCGGAATTTGGCAGAGGTTCCCGACGAGTTATTCCTCAGGGCTCTGGTGATAGCCACTGTTAGTTGTTCAATCGGGTTCCCTCCATCCTCATCGTTATTATCGCCATTTTCATCATCACCATCGCCATCGTCACCTCCTCCACCTCCACCTTCACCATCGGGATCGGGGTTGGGGTCCTTTCCCTTCCCTTTTCTCTTGGATCCTTCGGGGCGTCTGGCAGCGGGGGTGGGAGATGGGTTTCTAGACATAATTGCGGCTTGGCGAGCGGCGGGTGAGAGTGCGGATGCTGATTCGGTTACTACTGCTGTGGTGCGGGTTTCGGATCTGGTTTGTACGCGAGTTGCCATAAACTAGGAGAGGAATACGAGATGGAAGTTCGAATATACTGTTAAGAACTGATACGGGATCGGCGTTGTCGCAAAGTCCGATACTGCTAATCGGGTCGGCGATCGGGGTAGGCGACAGGGGGAGCTGTAAGAGTCAATCGGCTTCAACTAAGTAAGTTGCGCCTCTCGTGAATCCTCGGTGACTCGGATTTGGACTTAGCAAGATCAAGGGTTCGGCCTCGGAGACTCGGGGTCGGCGAAGACGATGTCGGAGGAAGAGTTTCAGAACAGAAGTCGGGCAGCGACGAGTAAGACGACTTCAGCAAGTGAAGTCGAATGAAGAGGTAGGAATAGGATGGGGATCTTATTCGATATTCGAACTTGAACTTCTACTGTACAATTGAGTCTGGTTATATAGTACTAGAAGTTGTAAGTCCGATAAGGCATGCGTGTATGGTCCGAGACAAGAGAGGATTAGATCAGGCGAATAATCGGAGTCGGAGGAAATTCGGAGAAAAAGTACAAAGGGATATCTACAACTGATGAAACCGGTGATAGCGAGCACAAGGTAAATCGGAGAAACATCGGTGTTGGACCGTGTGGCGAGTTGAGGATGTGGCTGTGCGAGGATAAGGATGTCGGATGTCCGGTGCCGATCACGTGATCGGATCGGATCGTAATAGATGCAGAGGACATGTGAGATGAAGTTAAAAATCTAAAAAATATCATTGCTCCTCAATGTATGGATGACAATGCGTGACAGAACTTACGTGGCGAAAAATGTACAGTATAAGTGGAGTACAAGAAAGAAATACAATGAGTAGAGAGTGAAGAGGTGGTGGTGGTAGCGGTAAGAGAGAAACAATAGTCACGTAATTGTGTTGAACATGCAACATGGCGTTTGATCCTCACGATGTCCTCTAGAGGGACACAAACTCATATCATTACCATATCAAGGCAGCAATGTTCTACAGAGACGCTCCTGATGCCAGCCAGGCACCTTGAGATATCTGATCTTGCATCTAGATGCAGTACAAGTTCCCTCGATGTCATCCAGACGATATCCAGCTGGTGTCAAGATTGCCGCCGGAGGCTCACGTGAGGCAGGCGCCTCGAGAGGCTGATTTGAGTTTTCCGACAACTGGCATGTGGGGACGGAGGGAGAGGTTGCGCGTGCAGTCAATCATTTGCTTGCTCTCTCTTATATAACAGTCAAAGGGGATTTCAATTCGAAGAGCTCGTCTTCTCGAGCATGGGAGGATCAAATCGACGCTATATCAAGGTATGTCTTACAGTGTGCCATGGTGGGAGTGACACGCATCTCACACCATTTTAGGCGCCACGGATCGAGTGGATCCGGACTGACCAGGATCCCCATTTCCCGGTCTTTCTGAAAGAATATGGTAGTCTCTAACCAGATGTTAAGGGAGAGCGCGGACGTTGCCGATGCTCCTTCCTTGTTGGGAGCGCGGAGTTCAAAAAAGACACAATGAACCGCGCTCCTCACAGCGACTTCTAAATTGATAGGCGGGCGCGTCTGAAACATGCATAGGCGGACTGTGGTCTGGGTGACAATCTGAAGTTGCCGACCCCGCCGGAAGACGCACGACATTGCAATGCCAGACAGCTACGATCAATAATTGACGTACTCCGTCGGTGAGATTTGTGAGCACCCGCCTATACTTTTGATGGCGGGTTGTACTATCCTTGATGCAGTGTTTGTAAACGCCTGTTTTTACGAACACTAGTACTTTCAATACTTGCGCACGTCCGAATATTCTAAGTATACTGTGAGCAATAAAGGACGACTATAGCATTATTTTGGTGTAAGAAAAGTAGTATAAATGCGAGGGATGAATTCGGTAGAGACAAAGCAGTGAGTTTCTGTACTTTACTCAAATTGATGGATAGAGATTCTGACTGATGTACTGCATATTTTATGACCATCTTGCAGAAGCAAAGTGACTAATATTGCATTGAAAGCTGCTCCAGCAGTCCGATTGCTCTGTTTACATGTGTAGAGTAGTTTTTACAAACAATATCGAGACATGCGTGACTTTGAGACTGAGCGCAGTTTAAACTCCACTAAGAGGCGTATCGCAGCCTCGTCGCAACATTGCGTTTGCGTTTTGCGTCTGGTACCTGCTTGCCGCAACTTCTAGCTACTGCTTTGCGGCCCCTTCTTTCTTGATTCATGTCGAAGTTTTCAGTATTCTTGTATATAATTGAATACAGTAGCACATCCTTGTAATACACATGGTAATCTACCCAAACACACTTTTTACGAACACTGCTCTTGCTGATGAGCTCAGCTGATGGTGATACTACATATGGTCTTTGGTACTCAGGTGCAATCAAGGGACTGGATTCTCCTTGAGGTGGGCAACATTCAGGAGGCACGAGTAGCGTGCTACATCAACCGTAGGTGGGCGGGCTCCAACCCGCAGACTCACCACAACATTATCTTGCATCCTCATTTACTATGTTTCTCCGTTCTCTTTCAAAACACTGAACGCTTCTTTCTGAATGTGTATAGCCATATTGACACGCACAAGGCCACTCATGAACTCCTTGCAGCGCAGCACCTTCCATCATTCACCCTTGTTGCAGGCAATTTCAACCTTCACCACATGCTCTGGGAATCAGGGTGCCAGGATGATCGGCATGCGCAAGACATCATCGACTTCATGCCGGACATCAGAGTCTCACTCCTGAACTCTCCGGACGTGTACACACACTTGCCTCACCGTCGTGGATTTGCGCCATCAGTCATCGATCTGGCATGGGTTGACTCAACTTTCATGGATCATCCTCTCACCACACTCACTGTGGACGCTAACATGCGCATGGGCTCAGACCACGCTGTCCTGATCATCGACATCCCTGCCACACCGGAATACATCGCTCTCCCGTGCATTCCCCCTAATTCCGATGCAGAAACGGAATTTATTTTAGACATCCTGGACGCGGCCCGCTTGCGCATCCATGACCCTCTTTCTTCTTCTCAGGATGTTGAAAGCTCGCTGAACATATTCTTTGACTCTATCCAGGAAGCATTCAATCGACACTCGTCAATACCACACATCACCAGCCACTCCAAGCCGTGGTGGAACGAGGAGTGCCAGGAAACTCTGCGAGTGTTCCGGCTCACCAATCAGCAAGAGGACCGGTGGGCTTTCTTTCGAGTGGTGCGGAAGGCCAAGAGACTTCACTTTGACAACGTCATTCAAGACATGGCAGCTAAAAAACGTGTCTGGGACCTCACGTCGTGGTCCAAGCCATGCCTGGTTTCAACCGCATCTCATATCAAAGGTAACGATGGAGCCACCCTACACTCCTTTGACAACTCCGTCAGGGGGTGCACAGAGCAGTTCTACTCGGCACAGGACCGTCCAGTTGATCTTTCTGTTGTTGACGTCCTCGAACAGCGCAACGAAAGAGCTTTTCCGCCCTTCTCTCGGCAAGAGCTGAGAGAATGCCTTGCCTCAACGTCTTCCCGTTCTGCACCAGGACCAGACCATCTCACCTGGTCAATGATCAAGTCCCTTGTCGCTGATTGCGAGATTGAGACGTACCTTCTCTCTGTCTTCAATGCATGCGTGACTAACAGTTTTGGCCCCCGCAGTTTAAATCGTCGGTGACTATTGTCATCGCAAAGCCCAAGAAGACTGATTACTCAGTCCTGAAGGCTTACCATCCGATTGTGCTCCTCAGTTGCTTAGGCAAGCTGGTGTCATGGATGGCCTGACTAGCCCTTAATTTTTGCAATTTACCTCTTGTTTTTATCTGTAAAACTCCGGGCTGCAGCTCAGTTGCAACCATAAAATCCCTTTTCACGTCTATTAAGCGCCCGTATCACGTGGCTTAGATGCTCCACACGGTCACATTACTTGCTACTACATCACACTGGCATGTGACTTAGCTTAAGTAAGACCACATGGCTACAAGCACATGGCTCAGCCCATAGCTAGGGTTGGACGTCATAGATACTGTCCACATGGGCTCCTTATTGTTCTTTCCTTATTGTTCTCTTTATGGAAGGATGTTCTCACAGGTGTGGGAATGGAATACAATAGTTGGTCTCCTTTTAGATAGATTCTCTCACGAGTAGAGTTCTTGGCAAGGTCTAGACAATAGCCATTGTTCTCCTTTAGGTAGTTCTTTTGTTCTTCGTTCACATGGCTTCTTGCAAAGCCTGCCCTCAACATGGTCTGTGCGCAGGTCCCTGAAGTCTATATAAGATGCTGCATGAACGCTCCTAGCCCCCATCTCGACCTCTTGGTCTTTACTGGGCTAGGTAAGCAACCCCCTCTTGTACTACATAGCTGGTAGTGACAATACTAACTTGGTCTTTACTGGGCTAGCTTTCTGAATAAGTTTGATAGCTGGTGAACGCATTGTGCTTCGCGCCTGCCACCACCTCCTCGTTTTCATCCACATTGTGTCCCTGTTTGTCACGTCGAGCCCTGTCTCCGTGTCATTAGGTCAAGATTGTTGTGTAACCCCTGGGTTTATATCTCCTCCCCCACCGTTCACAAAAGTTTGTTCCTGTTTGACGAGTACGTCTCAGGTCTCATCATACCGTTGAGCTACCACTTACATTGACCGTTTGAACCCCCTTGCATTGTCTAGTGCCTAAGGACACGTGCACCCGTTTTTCCAAGGACCTCTCTACGAACGAGCCTCAGCTCAAGAGGTGCCTCCCCCCATCTTTCCTCGACGCTCTTGCTGCCAAACGTAAGAGTGGTCAACCTCATTGCTGGTCTGACAAGGACCTGGTCACCGTCTCAAAGTACGTGTCCAAGAAGCCGCCTGTCAAAGGCATCACTATCACTGTCCCCTCTTACAAGGAGAATCAACAACTTTGCGCTTCTGCCCGAGCCTACGGAGAACGCGTAGCAGAAGAACGTGCTTGCACACTAGCTGAGCAACAAACCCACAAGCCAACTCTCGCTGAGAGGCTTGCCAAACTTCCCCCGCCCACTCCTGCTCCCGCTGCACCCAAACCGGTACTGATCGACTTTAAAAAGTTATCACCAGTTGACCTCATCGGCATCTTTAGGCCGAAGCTTACCGCAGTCCGCACCCGCCTACAAGCTCTCACAGAGCTTCAGGAACTCCCCAACTGTGCAGACCCTGATCACCGTCGTGCACTACTCCATCTCGTCAACAAAGTTAATCGCTTCCTCAACCAACTTGACAAGGTTGCACCTGTCACAGCAGATCGCGAGTGGCAACTCCTGGACTGGGGTTGCAAAGCAATAGGGAAGGTTTCGTTTAAACAGCTTTGTAAGAACTACAGCAAAGTTCTTGCCCAGCTCAACGTAGTTAACAACAATAGCTACTTCGAGTGGATTTAGATAGATTCATAGTTTGCCCACCACGTCGTCCAGTCTCCTTTGCAAAAATTACATACACTTCTTCGATTCGAGCACGGTCACAGACGACCACTTCTACGAGGGCATATTCTATGAGTGTGACAAACAACCGTGCCCAAATTGATACACTCAGGTAGACCCAACAGAAGCGGTCAACAGCGAATACTATTCTGAGCACCACCAGACTCCGAACGAAAACAATCTTTGTCTTATCACCAAGGAAGACATGGACCAGAACCAGCAGAACGCTGCTCCCGACGCCGCCCCAGCTGTCGTCGCCAACCTGAGTGCTCAGGACATCCTCAACATGTTCGGGGTCCTGACGCAAAGAATGGTGGATCTCACCAATCAGGTGGCTGCCTTGGCAGCTGTTCAGGCACCAGCCGTTGCCGCGGCCATGCACACGTCCCAAGAACGGAGTATTGTCGAGAAGCCTGTCTCTTTTAAGGGAAAAACGCTGTTAGAAGCAAGGCTTTTCCGGCATGCTTTCATTGTCTGGGCTCAGAACCAGGGCAAGGCGTTTTTCCAGCAGGACGCGCAAGGCCAGGTCCGGGTAGACAACAATGGCGCGAGGATCTTTGATCCTCACAAACTCATCACCAGCGCCTTGTTGTTTATGCAGGATGACACTGCCGACTGGGCTCGCCCTCATATTGAGGAGCTGGCCAGCAGTAAACCAGCTTTTGGCAACAGCTGGGATACGTTTATTGAGGCTTTCAAAGCCAAGTTTGAGCCTATTGACGCGGTCATGGAGGCCAAGACTAAGGTTACCGGCATGAAGCAGGGTAAAAGATGTTTGCCGCCCACATCTTGGAGTCCGAGACCTGGGCCCCTCGCACTGGCTGGAGCCAGCAGGATCTTTTCAACCGTCTCAAGTCGAGCTTGAGTACGGAATACCTTCAGCGCGTCTCATACTTCCAGACCCGCGCCACAACCTACGATGCACTAAAGGACCAGTGCAAGGCAGTAGACGCTCAGCTAGCGGATCTACGCAACAGCACTGGGAAGGTCATGGTAGACAGTTCCTCAGGACATGGCAAGTCCCACCAGCAAGCGTTCCGTGATCCCAATGCAATGGAGATCGACGCATCCCGTTTCTCCGCCTCGTTTGACTCGCTCTTTGCGGGTTTAGGCAAACAGGAGATCTTCCAGAAATGGAAGAAGGAGATGAGCAAGCGCTGCTCGGTTTGTGGATCTGAGAGTCACAAGAAGAGGGACTCGAAGCACCCAGACGACCTGGTCTGCAACCACTGCGGTGGTACCGGTCACTGGGGGGCTGTTTGCCTGAAACAACTTCAAGGAGTCCCTAAGGGACAAAAAGTCGCTGCTACCTCGTCGACCTCGTCAACCACTACCCCGGCGAAGCAAGATGCATCCAATGACAAGGATGCTAAGATTGCGGCGCTCAAGGACATGTTGGACATCCAGAAGAAGCAGATGGATGAAATGGCTGCTAAGATCAACGTGGTTTTTTGAAAAGGACTCGTGACAAAGCCGCAGCTGCAAGTCCCCCCAATACCCCGTCCTTGTTTTCCTCGTCTTCACCCTCGTCATCTTCGTGTGCCATAGCAACTCCGTGCCCGTTGTCTAATGTCTCTGCATGTACTATATCGTCTCTAGACCGGTTATTGTCTCATTTCCAAATACATGTACTAGTAAAAGGTCTGAATAGAAGCATTTGCGTTCCTGCCATGATTGATTCAGGAGCTACAGCTTTATTCATCAGTCATCAGTTCGTCAAAAAGCATAAGATTATCCAGCACCCGCTCGAAAGGGTTATCTCATTGCATAATGTTGACGGAACTAAGAATGAAGCTGGCGGATTGACGCACTTCGTTCGCCTTACACTTACTGTTGGAGACCACACAGAAAAAGCAGAGTTTCTTGTCACGGACTTGGGTCCAGAAGACATCATACTTGGGCTACCCTGGCTCAAGCGTGTAAACCCTACCGTCAACTGGGAAAAAGGAGAAATGACAATTCCGAGCGGCTCGGAAGAATCTCCTGACCAACCTTTCCAGAAAGTGGACGGTAATTGCAAAGAACATAGGCAGTGGGTCAAAGCCGGGATCATCCAAGACACCACTGACGAAGTCTGGTGTATGGCCGGCTTCACCTACTCTACCAAGCTCGCTGCCAAAGCAAACAAAGCTAAAGCTCAGCACTCCTTCGAAGACATTGTTCCATCAGAGTATCACAGACACGCTACAGTCTTCTCTGAAGAAGAGTCTAATTGGCTACCCCAGCATCAGCCCTGGGACCATCCGATTGATCTCAAACCAGACGCTCCTGAGACCATCAAATCGAAAGTTTATCCTATGCCCCTGAACAAACAAGCCGAGCTTGACAAGTTCATTCAGGAGAACCTATCAAAAGGTTACATTATGCCTTCCAAGTCTCCAATGGCTTCTCCAGTCTTCTTCATCAAAAAGAAGGATAACAAACTTTGTCTTATTCAGGACTATCGTAAACTCAACAACATCACTGTAAAAAATTGTTACCCACTACCGCTTGCTACCAACATTATAAACAAGCTCAAGGGTGCAAAGATCTTCACTAAGTTTGATGTTTGTTGGGGATATCATAATGTTCGCATCAAGGAAGGAGACGAGTACAAAGCGGCTTTCATTACCAACCGAGGACTTTTCAAACCCAAAGTCATGTTTTTCGGTCTCACGAACTCACCCGCTACCTTCCAAGCTCTGATGGACAACATTCGCTGACCTCGTAGCCGAGGGCAAGGTGGCTGTCTATCTAGATGACATCTTGATCTGGAGCAACAACCTGACAGAGCATTGCAAGGTTGTACATGAAGTCCTCGAGCAACTTCAACAGCACAATCTCTACCTCCGGCCAGAAAAGTGCGAGTTTGAGAAATCTGAGATCGAGTACCTCGGGTTGATCATTCGCGCCGGCAAAGTAGCTATGGACCCTGTCAAAGTCCAAGCAGTTTCTACGTGGCCCACACCCAAGAACCTCAAAGAAGTCAGAGGATTCATCGGGTTTGCCAACTTCTACCGTCACTTCATTCAAGACTTCTCAAAGCACGCACGGCCTCTACACGACCTGACTAAGAAGGACGTACTGTTCGTCTGTGGTCCAGCACAACAGACTGCCTTCACGTTGCTAAAGAAGGCCTTTACCACTAAGCCTATCTTGGCAGTCTGGGACCCTGAACTCCCTACACGTCTAGAAGTCGATGCCTCGGGCTATGCACCGGTGGAATCATCTCCCAGAAATCAAGGAAGATGGATTCTACCACCCTATCGCCTACCGGTCCGCATCTATGACTGAAGCAGAGCGTAACTACGAAATCTTTGATCGGGAGATGTTAGCCATCACCGAAGCTCTCAAAGATTGGCGCCACTACCTTGAGGGGCTCAAGGAACCGTTTGAGATCTGGACAGATCACGCAAACTGCAGTACTGGAAACTGCGCAACACCTCACTCGACGTCAAGCACGTTGGTCATTACTTTTGGCTGACTTCGACTTTGTGTTGGTACACAAGCCTGGCAGTACCATGATACACGCTGATCCTCTCTCTCGTCTTCACTCACACGCTGTCACGGACAAGAAGACAACAAGGATCAGGTGGTACTAAACCGGAACATTCCGCATCCTTGCTACCAGTGCACTTGCCACTGCTTCTCTGCTCGAATCAAAGATCCGAGAATGCACGGAACAA